>JALBCR010004284.1:515000-520000 GCA_030710515.1 Abscondita cerata
GCCCTTTCTTTTCACCAAATTTACCACCTTTACTACTCTTTCCGGATTCGTGATGTTCTCCAAAATGATGACCTTCATCGTGATGCCCTTTCTTGTGCCCACCTTTTCAGCGTGATGCCCGGCGTGGTGTTCTTTCCCATGTTTTCCGTGACCACCTTTGTCGTGATGATGATTGCTTTTGTATCCCTTATCACCTTTTTCACCGTGGCTCGCATGATGCTCAGCGTGATGCGAACTACCACCACCGTGTTCGTGATGTTTACCGTGTCCCGATGCAGCTACTTCCAAATCGGCATGACTTACTTCTTCTTCCTCTTTGATATTCTTAGTCGCACAAACCGTAAATGTTACGAATAAAACTGCACACCACACAAACCACCGCATGTTGCTAGTTTGATACAAACCGAAGAACTGTGACGAAAACAATATTTTGTCGCGTATTTATACCATAATTACTTTCAACGCTATCACTTTATAAATTATTTGGTTTCGCATTTTCCGCAACATTAGATCCGTTTGTTTTTGCGTATAGCCAATAAACCAACGTGCAATAGTTTCAAACTTACGTAACAGCTTTCTCTGCGTTTGATGCTTCGCTGAATCTTTATCAATTATATGATGCAATTTTAGGTACACAATTTTCGTCAAAGATTATAAATATTCCGCACGTTCGAGAAAAAGTTTACGAACATTTCCACGTAAGAAAAAGCAACATCAGCTGTACAATAATAGCGGTGAATTTTCGCTAAAGTACTAAAGTTCTCGGGAAGATATCTAAAATAAAAACTCTAAAAGAGGGAGTTAAAAAAGTAGAATAATTTAGTTGGAGCGAAATATGTTTTCTTATATTTTGTAATGACATTGTTTAGCTTAGAATTTGAAATGCACGTGATGCTTCTTTTTCGAGTATAAAGTTACTAAGAAAAATTGTTTTATTTTTTATGTATAAACTTAAATCCTTTGTTATGATAATTTTGAAATATATTAAAGTTTCTTCCCTTGTTCGTAAAGTAACTCTCTTTTTTTTTTTATTTGAGATTGTATATTTTAAGTAATTGCGTTTTTTTTACAACTAAAAAACAGGAATTAGATTCGTTATTGTTGAAACTCTTTTGTGTGTATTACATTTTATATGTGTAATTATTTTATCGCCAACCATTTTATATTTTTGTTTGGTTAAAAACACATCAACAGTTATTTTAATTTAAAAGCGTTTTTTCAATTAATGATGAAATTTTTTTTACCTTACCTAAGAAACAGATTTGTTTCGAATCAAACTTCTTGATAGTTAGACAATTAAAAGAAAATACAGGATTGTCGGATATTATTTATTTACCTATTCACAAACAACATCTAGAAATAAAGCATTTATAGGAAAAGAAAAACAAAGCACGAATAAAACGATACGATTACATTCGTATGTTCTTATTGAAGCGTTTTATTCACTACTATAAATAATTAAATAAAGTTTATTACACATAATTGTTATTGAACCTAGTTAATAGCGTTACCAAATATTAGTTCCCAACCCTTTAAACGTTTAAATTTATTGTATGTCATTAATGACTGAAAACGATTAAAATAATGAAAACACACTAAACACAAACGGTTTTGGTACATTACGAATTTAGTTAATTACCACTTTTTGTTAATAAAAATTTGGCTTCATTTTAATTATTGTACGTAAGTGGAATTTTCTGTATGAAAATTTTAAATAAAACTTTTATTCCATTATATGATTTGCATTAGTGAAATGGATAATGTATTGTTTTGCAAAGGCACAGGAAATAAATAAACTTTTCTCATTGCAGTTGTATTTCACCACCAAATAAATTGCAATAACTTTGAGCTCCGAAATAGCTTTAGGGATTACATCAAAATCAATTTTGTAAAATACAATCGCTAATTTTAATTAAACGTTGCAAACTAGAACCTTATTAAATCCTGGTTAACGCAAGTCGAGTTTGATTAAACCGTTTGTTTTATCTTTTATTGAAAGAAAAATTCGTAAAATTGAATATTTTTGCGACACACACGTCGGTTACTTTTAATCACTTTTACGTAATAGAATGTTTTAATCCCTTAGTTTTTAGTAGACTGATGAATTTATTTTAAAATTCTTAATTATAGTTTTTTTTCAACCCTTGTAAGCTTTTTACGTTTTATTATTATGTCTGTATCATAAAACGTTGAAGCGTTTAAAGTAACGCCGAGTTTGTTAAACATTAACATGTCGTTAATTTTTTAAAAATAACCTGGTTCGTATCCATGTAAAAGCAAAAATTAATTTTAATCAGATTTTTTTTACATTTTAATTAAACGTGGATAAACAAAATAATTAAAAATATCACTTGAATATCGTAAAACTTCGGTTGAAGCTGCAACAAGTAAAAACTTATTATTATTAGTTTTAACTTTATTTCTTATTACAGTCTCTCGGGGAATATTTTGTATTAAGTGAGTTTAAGAAACTAATTATTATTTTATCATTGATATTATTACTGAATGCGGCTTTCGCTTAATGTTAAATCTATCCCATTCTACAGTAATTATATTCGCTAGGTAAAATACGTGTGCGTAGGTTTTCGTTTACGATCCACAATAGCCATTGGCTCCTACTTTTTCTTCAGTTAAGCATACTGCCATTGATGGAACAGCTTTATAGACAACATCAAAAAAAACCATTCTCAACAAAAGCTTTACGATAAACTCTGCAATTAATTTTTCTATTGATTTCCCACGAAATAGTATTGGGTGTCTGTTTTAAACTAACTAAAATATCATTTAATATAATGCGGAACTTACTTTAGAATCAACTAAGTGCAACGAAGTGTAATTATAGAATGGTATATAAACCTGCTTTGAACCAGTGGATTTAACAGATAATGCAGAGAGTATGAGGTAACTACAAGCAACAAAAATGTTGCTAAATTTTGTATTTTTTTTTTTTAATTACACAATTGGTTGGTAGCACAATACAAAATTCTATTGTAGTCAGAAAGAATAACCAAAGGGCAAAGATAACGCTTTATCCGTATAATTATCTTAATGTTTGTAACATTTCTTTGGTTAGGCAAATATTTTGTGTATTTCCAGGTAGTACGTGATAGAAATTTGCAATTAATTAAATTTACATCTACATATTGACTACAATATTAATAAACTCAATTTAAAATTAGCACGAGTCTTTGCTTGTTAATAAATAACTAACTTAAATCTCGGCAAACCGAAGCATTGAACCGATTATTTTTAACTCGATTATGGCTCTGTGCTATTTTCTATTCAACTTAGAGACGACGTTGCGACATTCTTGGCGATTCCGAAATCCAATTATAAAAAAACCACGTAATCTCTACTTTAATTTATTACACTTTCTAAAGAAATATAGCATTGTTCTTGTTGGACATAATTTTTATTAATATTTTTTAATCGAATGATGATTTGAGTGGGTGTTTTTAATTGTTGAAAATTTTCTTTTTCACAATTTATTTAGAGTGCGAATTTTTTCAAATAAAATTCGATCATGCGATCAAGTTTTAACCAATACTGAAAGTTGACGGTATGTTTTATTAAGGTTACCACAAATAATGGCTTGAATGAAATACTATCACGTCGCAATATTATTTTTTACGATTTATGAATACAATCATTTGTAATAGTTCAGAAATAAATATTTACATTAGAGTGTGGAAAGTAGGATTTTACGGTATGACAGCTTTGTAGCTGGAGCGCCGTAAAATCACTTTTCACATTTCGGATACGTAATAGCGATTTTACGCATCCGTATCCATAATGTAACTACATACTTTACTAAAAGCGGGATGTAATATTTGCACAATGCACAAGTGCAAATTAGTTTACGTAATAATATTCATTCATTAGTTGGATGAAATCGGTCGACTGTGATTACAAAAAAAAAGTAACTAGATTTTTTTTATTTTGGAGAACACTATAACTCAAAATTATATTAACTTTGGGTTAATTTCGCGATAACTGTCGTCGCAATTTTACAAATTAAACCATAGTTTATTTTAAAGCGGAGATTTTACAACTGGATATTTCTATATAGTTTATTCCGCCAGGTGTAACACCCAATGCAATGACTAAGTACGCATGTCAATTTTAATAAAATGGATCCGTTCAGAAAATTCTATCTGCGACAATATACATAATTTAGCTTAATCCTTAATTAGTGTTATTGTTATTGTGTGAACAATTATTAAAAGTCACGTGCACATTTGCATTTCCACTGGCGGTTATATGTATGGAAGGAGTAGTGTTTGTGCAGTTTACTTCTGTTACTTTAACCACATGTACATTTGATTGCATCTGTTGTGAACATCCTGGCAAATCTTCTGGTAAATTTTTTCTGGTAGTTAACTTTTTAGCTCTCTCAATTTTTTAGGGAAGCTATCCTCGACATATCCTTCTCCTCCTCCTCAACCTCCCCAACCACCATGGCTTTTTCCCCTTAAAAAATCCCCCCCCTTTTTTCCAACAAAAAAACAGATAATCCCCGGAAAAAAACCCCCCTTTAAAATTTAACCCCCCAAAAACGGAAATATTCTCCTTTTTTCCCCGAAAAAACCCCCCAAAAATAAAAACCCCAAAAAAAAAAAAAACATTTCCCCCCCCGAAAAAACAAAAAAAAAAAAAAAAAAAATTTATTTTTTAACCCCCCACCCCCACACCTTTTTTTATTTTTTTTCCCCCCAAAAACACTAACCACAAAAAATCTTCCTAATTTTTTTTTTTATTTTCAACACTAACAACTTTAAAAAAAACACCTTTTTTAAAATAACTAAAAAAAAAAATACAAAAAAAAAACAACCCATAAAATTCCCAAAAACACCCCCCACTAATAATATTTTTTTTATACAGGGTATCCCAACGAAAACTTGACCCCTCTATAATGTGAAAACTATAAAGTATTTCGAAATTCGCCGAGACACGTCGATTTTTGTTCTTGAGGGGAGCCTTTTGGACAGTCAAGCCAACTC